>JACGCM010002182.1:0-41983 GCA_014058105.1 Kingdonia uniflora
GACGACTTTTGGAAATGAGAGAACATTAATGCATTTCTATGACAACATGTGTAACTCAGAACTTATGTATATTTGTATAGATTTTGGAAGTTCATATGCAGAATTAAAAATTGATGTATAACCCCATTTTAATGAATATTGTATTTAACATCATTCCATATTAATTTATTGTGATGTGATGTAATAAAAAGGGGAAGAAACCTTCTACGCTTAAAAACTAGGCAAAAAGAAGAATCAATGACAAAAGGAGATGGAGACAACACACATTAATGAGGTATATCTAATTTGGTGCATATTGATTTAACTCATAATTATCAACAAGTTCTCTTTGAGTATGCACGAAATTGTACTTCCATATTTGTAAATTTGTACATTTCTATTATTAAAGTTTCAGTTCTACATGAAGGAAGTGAAATGAAATCAGATCCGTCGACGATGTCAACTACATCGTACACCGTTGCCTATATCATAATCGTTTGTGCTATGTTATAATCATTTGAGGACTATGGGAGTGTATTTCAATTATTTAGTATCGTAAAATTTGTAAATTCTTTTATAATACTAGCACAAATCATATCAAGTTATTTTATTGTATTTTTTATTTTTTTTTTGCTGTATATTCTCAACCCTTTTCAAATAGAACCTCCTTCTAAACAATTCCAATACTTAGTGTATAACCTAAAGTAGCAATTAAATTTGCTGATATCAACGTTTTAAAATAGATAACGCCTTCATCGACGTAATTGCCCATAGCATCGCCACAGGTAGTATTAGTATATATATTATATATATTTGTATAAAATTATTTTGAAAATAAAAAAGACAGTGGTAGATAGATAGATTAGTGTGAAGTTAAAAAGGACACGTGGGTAGATAGATTAGGAGTAGAGATGGATTCTCTCCCCGCAGAGGATCCGGACTCTTATTTTATTAGTATTTTATATATCTCAACTGAAACTCATTTCCCTCTCAAACTCTATTTCAACTGCATCTCTCCTCTTAAAAAACCTCTCTCCTGCCTAAAATACTGCTACTCTCCACCCCTGAATGTTCTGCTTATCTCTCGACTACTAGGGTTTAAATAACTCACTCTCACAAAGAAATTTGAAGACATTGAATAATCTCTCTCTCCCTCGAGATTAATTCCCTTATAAGATATTGAAAAAGGTAATGATTTCAATTTTGGATGATAAGATGATTAAATTAGTTTTTTGTTAGTGAAATTGGTAACTGATTTTATGTGTTTTTGATTAATTGGGTTTTCCTCTCTTTTTTTTCTTATATAGATGATATCTACAATCAGATTAAATGATTTTTAAAGTAATTAAGTTTTTTCAATCAATTTAATGATATGATTGTAGAAAAATATGAATAGTTGGGTATTAAATTATTAGTTTGTTTGACTATAATTAACTGTGATTCGGATTAATTAGAATTTTGATTCTTAAATTTCTTGTATCTATTACAACAGAAATAGAGTAAAACTGAGATGGTTTGAAAAGAAGAAATTTGGTGTCTTCAAGGGTAGGTGCAAACTGTACATAATCTTCCTCACTATGTTCCTTAATTAAGACAATTATTCCCAAACTTTCCATTTCAACTCATGGCCCTGTCATTGTAAGCACAGCTTGCTTCCAAAATCTCTACTTTAAACTTCAAATTAATCTGACGAGAATATAGCTTTCTTCCATCTTCAGTTCCGATAAAAGTGAGGAAATGAAAATACAGAGTTTATCTTTGTTGTATTTCTGTTGTCACCGCTGACTTAAGAAACTTAGAAGAGTTGCTTACACTATTATTTCTTATGATTTTGTGTGGCTATAAAGGTAGGCAAACACAATAAGAACTCCAACACATTGTGAACTAGACTCGGAAATGGAAGATCAGATCCCAAAGATGAAGCATATACTAATGAAGCAATGGAGACGACAAAAGCTGATACCTGAAAGAAAGAAAGGTCTCATGGGCAAAGCTTCGACGATTTGACTCACTTAACATAGAGGTGTGGAAATGTTTCTGACGTTCAGAGCCATGACAACTCAAAGGTCTAAGTTCACAGCTTTTCTCATATTCCTTCTCTTATGATCTGATCTACTGGTGTTAGCAACATGGAAATGTTTCTAACTGAGAGAAGTACAGCATTCATATTTCTTTCTTATTAGCTTTGTTATTCATTCAACAGTTAACTGGAGAATCACCTTACTACTTGCATACCAGAGTGTTGGTGTGATTTATGGGGACATAGGAACATCCCCTCTTACGCGTTTTCAAGCACTTTCTCGAATAAGATTCCGAACACAGATGATATATTGGGTGTCTTGTCACTCATTATTTACACAATAATCCTATCACCCATGCTTAAGTATGTGTTTATTGTTCTGAAGGCGAATGATAATGGTGAGGTGAGTTCATAATTATGTGTCACCATGTTACTATTTTATTAGGATTTTCTTTATATATGTCCCTAATTTGGCACAAACTAGTTTTAAAACATAACATGAAGGTGGTTGGGAGTCATTAATATGCCCTCCTTCATGTTCGTCACGTTAAATTTTTTTGTTACGTTGAACACAATTAGTTAATCACTATTGACTAGTACAATACATGGACTATATAGATCAATATAATACAACTGCATGTGCATTTTTAAATTTGATGCCACTTTACAAAATATTAGCTAAATTTGATGTAGGGGGGACATTTGCGCTCTATTCCTTGTATGTCGGTACGCGAAGGTCAGTTTACTTCCGAATCACCAAGCTGAGGACAGAGAATTGTCCAACTACAGGCTAGAAACACCTTCAAACCGATTGGAAAGAGCCACAAGATGAAAGTGAAACTAGAGAACAGCAAAGTGGCTCCAGTTGTGCTCTTTTTGTCACACTTCTAGGACTTCCATGGTGATTGGAGATGGAATTCTGACTCCAGCCATGTCAGGTAATTCCTATTTAATTTGGATGAATTTTTAAGATAATTGTTTATCACGTAACTCCAATTCTAACAAGAAATTTACAAAATGGAATATGATGATTTTTAGTTCAATAAATAAAGTCAATTGAATTGTTGTCTTGCAGTGCTTTCAGCCGTGGGTGGAATCAAAGAGTTCGTGAAGTCCCAAGGTAGATATATTTGAAATTGAAATCTGAAGAATTCAATCATAATTGGTGACTTAACCATGATCTCTAGAATTTACAAAACTAAAATTAATAGATATTTACACATACAAAAAAAACACTATAACGTAAACCGCAAGTAAGTTCTCAATTAAAAATATAAGTGTGACTTGACTAACTTTCAAATATTTGCTTGTCAGATGCTATCGTTGAGATTTCCGTAGTTATCTTGATCTGTCTGTTTTCTGCTCAACGGTTTGGCACAGACAAAGTTGGATATTTTTTTGCCCCTATCATCTTGATATGGTTTTGTTTCATTGGGGGCACTGGTGTCTACAACTTATTCAAGCATGACATTAGTATTTTGCGTGCATTCAATCCAAGATACATTATAGATTACTTCAAAAGAAATGGAAAAGATGCATATATATCTCTTGGCGGAGTTGTCATGTGCATTACGGGTGAGTAAACTGTTCAGAGAGATGATTTTATTGTTTTTTTCATTTTCATATAGCTATTTTGCTAACTATAAATAATGAACAGGAACTGAAGCAATGTTTGCTGATCTAGGTCATTTCTCTGTAAGAGCAATTCAAGTAAGTAAACAAACAACTTCTTTTTTAATTTTGTGGTACTCCAAAGCATTTGTATTTCTACATTCAGTTATATCCCCACATAAAGTACATCCGTAAATAAAAATTGTACAAACAACCTTCCGTAATCTTATTGTTAAAAACAAACTCAATTTGACATGGGATTGCAGATAAGTTTCTCTGGGGTTGTGTTTCCATCATTGTTGTGTGCGTATATTGGACAAGCTGCATATCTCACCAAATTCCCTGAACATGTTGCTGATACTTTCTACAAGTCGATTCCACGTAAGTGAAAAAGATGATATTTAAACTCATATATTTTATTAAATCACATGAAGCATGTCATAATTTTTCCCAACTGCAGATGCGATTTACTGGCCAACATTTGTCGTGGCTGTTGCTGCTGCTATAATTGCCAGTCAAGCTATGATATCAGGAGCATTTGCAATTATATCTCAGGCTCTAAGTTTAGGTTGTTTTCAAGGGTTAAGGTGGTTCATACTTCGACTAAGTACGAAGGACAAGTATACATTCCCGAGCTTAATTATATGATCATGACCTGCTCCATTCTAGTCACAATTGCCTTTCAAACCCCGGAACAAATTGGGAATGCATACGGTAAGCTCACGATATTCGCTAACAAAAAAACCGCGATCTATACGACCCAACCGGGACTATTACATATATATGCATGCGAATAAATAATCTCAAAAATATGTATGTATGTTTGTGAAAAACCTCGCAGTTAGAAAATATTTGTTCATTTTCACCTAATATCTTCTGAAACTCTTACGATGTTGATTCAGGTATTGCTGTGGTTGCAGTGATGGCCATCACAACACACTTGACTTCTCTCATAATGCTAATAATATGGAAGACGAGCGTTTGGAGGATAATATTGTTCTACACGGTGTTCGCAACATTGGAGTTAACATATCTATCCTCAGTCTTATCTAAATTTGTACAAGGTGGCTATCTTCCTCTCGCCTTTTCATTTTTCCTGATGACGATGATGGGTATTTGGCATTACGTTTACAGAGGGAAATATACGTTTGAGCTCAAAAACAGGTTTCGAATTCTTTCATGAAAGATCTAGTCAAGAACCAATACATAAACCGAGTTCCTGGGATTGGGCTCTTATACTCTGAGTTAGTTGAAGGCATCCCACCGATATTTCCACATTTTATTTCCAACATACCATCCATTCACTGTGTCCTAATTTTCGTTTCAATAAAGCATATACCAATCAGTAAGGTGTTATTGGAGGAACGTTTTCTCTTTCGACAACTTGAACCAAGAGACTATCGGATGTTCCGGTGCGTTGTGCGTTACGGATATAAAGATGCCATTCAACCTTCTGCAGAGTTTGAGCGCCAACTAATTGAAAACTTGTTGGAGTTTGTTCGTCATGAACATTTTATCCTTGAAGGGGACACTATGGAAGAAACCACACATCCTCAACTTGACGCAGCAAGGCTTGTACACTCCAGTATATTGGTGAAAGAAGGAAGTGAATCTGAATCAGGGGCATCAGAAGTGCGCAGTGAACCACCAAGTCTTTCTTCGGGGTCAATACGTCCAAAATCATCCAACGGGATTAGCAATGGTCCCATCCAGGGAGCTACTGAGAAGATGGAATTCATCCAGAGAGCAGTGAGTAATGGGGTGGTGTATTTGTTAGGGGAGACAGAAGTTATTGCGAAACCAAACTCTTCTATTTTCAAGAGGATAGTTGTGAACTACGTCTACCATTTCTTGAGGAGGAACTTTAGGCAAGAAGAAAACATTGTTGATCCCGCAAAGCAAGCTTCTCCGGGTCGGTATGACTTATGAGATATGAGAAGTAACAAAAAAATAATTTTATTCTTTGCATAATTTATATTTCTATATTAGCTACAAGTCTATGACATTTCAGTGATGCGAAAAAAGATTTCTATATGAGCTGATGTTAATATAAAGGCTGCATTTTTACCATTCTTCTTTAATACTCTGCAGAATAACTGCATCTTAATATGAACTGGAAATAAATAAAAATCAATCAAAGCAAGTGCGGGTATCCATAAAGAGATACAATAGAGAAAGAAACAAGACTCTGATAGAAAGCTATTTGGTTGATTTTCAGGGCTAACTAAATTTACTGAAAACCTTCTTACATCCCCCGATTTCACAAACTACATTTCAACAACTGAAAACTCGTTCTGGGTGCCATAGGAATTTAAGTGATTGTGGTTTTCACTATTGAGTTTATAGTTTTGCAGGTTTTCAGAGTGTCAATTACCAAACGAACATTAGAAAGTGCTTATTTGGCTGGAGAGTTCCACAAACATTGTCTAGCTGTTCCTCTATCTATATCTATATGTGCTTCATCTTCTTCGTTGTCTTATAGTTTTTCCCGTGGGGCTACAAGTTTAGGAGAAACTGTGGTAAAAAAAATCCTGAAGGGCAGTTCTCCCTTACCATATCATGAGTACCATATCTTGAGAATTGTGAAACCATATTCCTTATGAATGCTTCAAGAATATTGTCCCCCTAATGAAGATGATCAGATTGTCTAAAAGCTATGGATGTGGAAGCGTAACATGCATTCCCATTCTCAAGGGACAAAATTGTACAGGCAGATCTATGACTGAAAAATTGTATACTCATAGTGTGACGAGTTATTCTACTTGGAATGTGATTTCCCTGCGAGTCTCAATTTTCCCTCTCCTCGACACTTAGATGCCAGCGAAATCATCAATGGTCACCATATACTTTTAAGCCCCAAATCCTCTTTCAAGATATTTACCAGGTATTGTATGTGAGGCTGCCCTGTTCTCTGTTCGAACAGACTTTGTTTTGTTCGAACTGACTTTCAAGATATTTACGAGGTACTGTATGTGAGGTTGCCCGTTCTCTGTTCGAACAGACTTTGTTTTGTTCGAACTGACTTTCAAGATATTTACGAGGTACTGTATGTGAGATTGCCCGTTCTCTCTTCGAACAGACTTTGTTTTGTTCGAACAAACTCAAAGTCTGTTCGAACAATTTACTCAGAACCCCTTTTCTTCGAATACATTTTGGGTGTTTATAAGAATAGAAAAGAGCATGTTCGAACAGGCAAAATGTCTGTTCGAACAGAAAAGACATTTTTGAGTTTTGTTTGAAGCCTCGTATTTGCCTCGAGATCCGAGTGATTGTATTTGGCTCTATCAAATGACCTACCACTCTTACAACCGAATGATCTATGTATCCTCACTTTAATAACAAGTGTGGACTCTATCAAATGAAGTAAATCTCCAACCTATCTGCCAATGACTATATTAAATAGAAGTCCTAAACTTGAAAATAAATCTGAGTAGTGTACCACTGACTCATGAGAATCCCTATTTAGGATCGACTGTCACAAAAGACATACCGAAAAATTAGCTAAGCTACTCTTGATGAAAAGACTCGTAAATAATGTTTAATTTATACATAGGGTCTACCTAGCCATCTCAAACCTAAGATTACCAACCTCCCAGTATAAGATGAAATCACTAAGAGACTAACGGTGACGTCATTAACGACTCCTAAAGATCTTATTACTAATATAATATCTCGTCATAATCATAAAGCACGCTCGTACAACCGTTTCCAAAAGCACAAACCACCTGACAAAAACATGTAAAAAAACCCAGCTCCAATGAATCTTAATCCATTCTACCTGGATGCATATAAACCATGTGGTTTTATAGGATACCCGTATCAAAGATATATATTGAAATCGTTTTCAAATCAAACAAGTATCCATAAGGTACTTACTGAACTATACAATCTTAGGGTAAGGTTTAGTCCAAACACTTTGTCCTATATAATTTAAGAATGATATCAGCCAAACCAAAAAGTGCCATGGTCAATCTAAGAGTAGATTACTTTATAAATTTCTTTAAGATAGCCAACCCTTGATAAAAATACTAGACAAAAGCTCCATATGCATACATCTTTTCTAAGCATCTACACCTTTGTAAGCTAACCTAAGGACAAGGCAAATCGATCCAACACTTCTCCCACCTCCTCTCCTTCTCTCCTTCTCTCACCCTCCCTCCTTACGTTCACCTCTCCCTCCCTCCCTCCCTCCTTACGTACAACTCTCCCACCTCCTCCTTTTCCTCACCCACCTCACCCATGATCAAATCATCCTCCCAGACCCCACCACTTTCTTTTCCTTTTATCTCCTAAATCATTATCTCCTCATCTTTGTTTACATTTTGAAGTTATGACTTGCACCTTTACAGTTCTTTCCGTTGTTTTCTCTCACCCAATCTGTATCATGCAAGAGACAGAAGAAGATCCACAGAAATCAGACATCGCTGAACTGATGAATAGTTGCACAACCCACGAACCCATCCCTGTTTTAAAACTCAACCCTAAAAAATGGGAAGCTCTCAAGAACAAGTAGAAATTTTCCATGGCTTTCAAGCCTATCTCCCCATCCATACGTGAACAGTTGATCATAGAAGGCGTTAAAAGGGAATGGCCTAAACTTATATCGTGTATGCCGCCATCCTTCGAACAAAATTCGAAGATTTTCATAGCAAATTTCCAATCCAAAACCGACCTACACACTATCCTCAATACTCCTCCAGCAAACATTCATGGCTTCTCGATCCTCCAGCAACATTACAACCCTTTTCTACATCAGTCCGAGGTTACGTTCCAAGGGCATCTGTGTTGGGTGCAGGTGTCAGGGCTTCCTGTTTGCCTCATGGACGTTGACACATTGACCGACATTGGCAATACTATTGGTGAGTTCGTGAGATATGACCACCAAACGGAGGAGGCTGAAACTCTTAAAACTAGCTTCACCCGGATCCTTGTTCGGCTATCCATAGACACTCCGTTAGTACTCGCTATCTCCATACCTAGGCTGGGCTACTTCGACAACGTCACCCTCAAAGTGAAGTACTAAAGATTGGAAGGTTTTTGCCAGTTCTGTGGAATTATTAACCATCCCCTCACGCTCTGTACACGTTTTAACACATTCCGCCATGAACGCAATCGTCTGAATGTCACCGGCAGATATGAATTTCCCTTTGGAGTTCATATCCAAGTTAACCCACCACGACACTCGGTGTCGTTCAACCTACATCAACCTTTTGACAAGCACCAAGGAAGTAGAAATTGTTCAACATACATCCCAAGAGTCCCAGCTGACCTTGTGGTTAACTCACCGAACCCACAAAACAGTTATGACGACGTCGGCTGAATTCTCCAACGAGCAATGGAGAGACTCCAAGCTTGGACGAGGAAAGAACAACACCCATCTCCGGCTAGGAGGACTTTTGATACAAACATTCATCTCTCTGATCAAGCACCGACCGGTTGGTCACCTTGTCCGGTGAAGCAAAACCTAACTCTTTTGGATGTCAGACCCCGAGCCGTTTCTAAAACCTGCATGCAGACAACCAAAGGCGCTGTCTACATAAAACCATGAGAAAATCTCATTTTCAAACTCAAATCACTCCCAACGGTTGGAAGCATTTATGACGAACATGTTGCGGGGCCCTCAAACTTCACTCACGCTACACATCAACCTCTCATTTGTCAGGAGCTGTTCCAACAGGGTGTGGGCCTCACCAAACCGACAGACGAATTCATAGGGCAGAGAGGCCAACATTTCAGGCCCAAACTCACTCCCGCTGACGGCGTTTATTCTCAGCCCTCAAGCGAGCCCAGACTTACTCCAAACCCAAATATCAAGCCCAGAACCTTATTGTTTGAATCCACATCAAACTCTCCGGATCAGCCCTACCCTAATAACAAATGTGTTCGGGGCATTGCTTCAAACCAAGCCCATAAAGCTCAGAGTTTTCAAATTGTCTTTAAGCCCACCCCTGCTAAGCCTCTGAGACCCACACAACGACCGGCTAACACACACTATGTCTTCCCGGCCAACCCCGGCTCTCTCCCTCAGCTTTCAGCCCGACATGACTCCTCAGAGGAAACAGAGCCATTAGAGGTGGGATACTCTTCCTCCACGGACAGCAATGGGTGGAAAACACCACGGCACTTCGACCTCTTCCCAGCGGACGCCGGCACGGACCACAGCTACAACCACTCCCAACCCGGCTTGAGCAACCCACAACGAAGCAGACCTCTTCCTGAAGATGATACTGAAACAAGGGATTACGAGAGCCACGCAAAAAAATAACAATTAACCAAACAGAAACAAGACACTCTCATAACAGACGACGCTAGTGGGGAACACCCCGACCCTACCAAGGTACGTACCTTAACTCAGTTTCAGTTTATCATATCTCAATTTCAGTTTGACACACACAAGCACTTGTATGATTATGCTCTTTATCCCGTTTATGCTTGCAAAGCCGTTTCGAGTATATATTGTTCGTTGGAACCTTTTGTATATAATCGGAGACGCCTTAAACAAGCTATCAAAACTAAAATGAAGGCTGTAAAACTTGTTGCTATAGGGATGTCTACACACACCAACACACACATCTATTCTTCTAAGAAGGTTTGGCCTCATAGTAAAAGAGAGTATCCGCTTGACTCGGTCCCACAAGGGCCCAAAAAGGAAAACGATAATACCACTAAGGTTCTTCCCAAACAATGGAACAAGACTATCAATCTATACTTAAAACTTAATCATCCGGCCAGGAGTAATGGAGTAATGTGCATAGTATAGATCCTTACTAAGGTCGATCCACAGGCAGGATTATTCACTGGATCCGCCAATTTTGGCGAAAACAAAAAATGAAGCCTGTTCCCAATGGAGCTCATGCTAGCCATAATCTAGAAGATATTAGAGGAAATTTCATTGACCTGAGACGCCGTTTCACTTCTAGAGCGCGGAGCTGGCTTTCTAGCCCCACTGGTCTAAACCAGGATAAACTCGTTAAGCTCACGCAACCTCCTTGCCCTAAGAAATGACATTCTGCTCCTACCCTGCCAATTCCCATAAGCCACCTCACCACCCAAACGAAATCTCATACAACCCCAATTATCCAAAACTCGGAAGCGGGCCCGACACCAGCCCTCGGTTACTTATGATTATCATAGCCTGGAATTGTAGGGGGACTGGAAAAAAGTCCACCCTTAGGGAGCTGAGAGCTCACAACTCCAACCTCAACCCCGACATTATCTTTCTTACTGAAACCAAAGCTTTTAATCCGGATTCCCTCCATAAGCTCAGCAGCCTAGGCCTGCCTCATTCTCACTGTGTTAAAGCTACTTCAAACCATTAAGGTGGGATTTAGCTTGCGTGGAACTCTACTAGTAACCTCACTATCCTCGCTTCCTCCCCCAACAGTATCGACGCACTCATCCTTTCCCATGCTCCTTCCAACTCACCCGATTCGGAGCCGATTCCTTGGCTCTGCTCCTTCACTTATGGCCCCCCTGACTCGGCTCATAAAGCCAGTTACTGGGCCTCAATTGTCAATCTCGCTTCATCCATTTTGATTCTCTGGATCATCATGGGAAATCTGAACTGTATTCCTTGCAAGGAAGATAAATTTAGGAGAGTGGCCTTTGACCCCAAACCCCTTGGAAGAATTCATTTTCAATACCGTCATGATTGATCTAGGAGCCACGGGGGTCTCGTTTACGTGGTCCAACAAACGTAGAGGTCGGGATCTTATCAAACAGAGGCTGGACCGAGCCCTAGTCTCAATCCCCTGGAGCACTTCATTCCCTAACGCCTCCATCCAGAACCTCCCTATCATCGGATCGGACCATGGTCCCATTGTCCTGAACACCGAATCAAACCACCACACACTTCCCAAACAATTCCATTTCCAATCCGCTTGGACTAAGCACGCGCATTACCAGGAGATCATTTGCAAGGCTTGGGCAGTTCCCCAATCAGGATCTCGACCACTCTGACTGTGTAAAAAGCTTCATTTTACTAAATCTGAGCTCACGGCCTGGAACAAAAGGGAATTCAACTGCATGACCCTCAATATCCATCGTCTTAGGAACCAGATTGAGGAAGCACAGAAGGATAAAACGACCGAGGATAACATCACCTTGGAGCAGAATCTTCAAAACCAACTTAACACCCTCCTGAACCACGAAGAATCCTTTTGGCGCGATAAATCCCAGGAGACCTGGCTCCACGAAGGCGACAGGAACACACAATTCTTCCACCTATCCACCATAGGTCGTAGAAGACACAATGAGATCAGGAAAATTCATAAACTGGACGGCAAACGAGAAACGATATTGGGGACACCTTAAAATCCAAGATCTTGACATTATGGAGAAGTTGATCATCGACGACAATTTTTTTTTGCTTACGCAGGACCCCACTATGGAGGAGATAAAAGAGGCCATTTTTTCTATGAACCCGCATAAATCTCCCGGACCGGATGGTTTTACCCCGCTTTTCTACCAAAAATCCTGGGACACTGTTAAGCAAGACCTCTTTAATGCCACCCTGACTTTCTTCCAAACGGGAAACCTTCTAGCTGAGTTCAATCACACGAATATTACTCTCATTCCTAAGAAGAAGCACCCCGATAAACCTGAACACTATAGACCTATCAGCCTCTGCGATATTAAATTTAAGATCATCTCCAAACTCTTAGCTACCAGACTTCGACCCCTCCTCAACAAGATTATCTCACCTGCTCAAAATGCCTTCATCCCGGGCAGACAAATTTCGATAACATAATCATGGCTCACGAATTGCTGACGGCTCTCAAAAAGAAGAAAGGGAAATCCAGTCGCATGGCCGTAAAGTTGGACTTGAGTAAGGCCTTTGATAGGGTTGAATGGAGTTTCCTGGATGACACCATAAAATCCATGGGCTTCTGTGATAAGTGGTGCGCCTGGATCCAACAATGCATTTTTACCACGGCTATTTCTTTTAACCTCAATGGTACCTCATTCGGTTTCCTTAAACCTGGAAGAGGCATTAGGCAAGGCGACCCCCTCTCCCCATCCCTATTTTTTATCTGTTCGGAAGTCCTCTCCAGAATTATCATCCATAAAGAGCTCAAGGGCAACATCCATGGTATTAAACGGCGAGAAGCAGCACCCCTATCTCCCACCTCCTCTTCGCCGATGACAGCTTCGTATTCTGTAACGCTAATCTGGATGAAGCAGGTGCCCTTAAAGACGCCCTCAACACCTTCACCCAGGTATCGGGGCAAGAGATAAATCTTGACAAATCTTGCATTCTCTTCAGCAAGAACTGCCACCACAGACTCATTCAGCAAATCCTACACATAAAAAAGGCCACTTCGGGAGACAAATACCTCGGAGCTCCGCTGACCTTTGATCGGTCCAAAAGTCACAACTTTCATGACATTATTTCCAGGGTGTCCAGCCGTATCGAGGGTTGGAAGGCAAAATTTCTTTCCCAGGCTGGCAGACTCACCCTGATTAAAGCTGTTAACTCAGCGATTCCTTCTTTCCTTATGTCTGTTTTCCCCTTCCCCAAATTTTTTTGCAACAAGCTGGACTCCATTAACGCTCGTTTCTTCTGGGGAACTAACAAAGAGGGCAAATCCAAAACCCAATTTATCAAATGGAAGAATATTTGTCAACCTCTAAAAACTGGTGGCCCAGGTATTTGCACGGCCTTGAATCATAACAAAGCCCTTCTGGCAAAACTTTTATGGCGCATCATCAAAGAACCTGACAAAATCTGGGCGCAAAACATGAAGGCCAAATAAACCCCAAAGCTTTCACCTATGCTTGCCATAACCAAACCTACGGACTCCTAGATCTGAAAAGGCATCATCAAAGCCAGAAATGAGATTTGGCCAGAGCTCATGTGGCATATTGGAAATGGCGACAGCGTGGACTTCTGGCTCAAACCTTGGATCCCTGGTATCCGTTTTGGTCGACCGGTTGGCCTTGCCCCCCGCTCTAGGACCATCACCAAAGTCGCTGACCTTATCTGGCGTTATAGCCGCACTTGGAAAAATCATATTATTTACTCCCTCTTTTATTCGGACATAGCCGACATCATTATTTCCATCCCGCTTAGTAAGCACCCTGCTAAGGATGTCCTCAGATGGACTAAGGAGAAGAATGGGATCCTTACGGTACGATCTGTTTATTTCCATTTTGTCCAGGATAAGTCTAATAATCAGCCCCAGGCCCAACCGGTGGGGCCTACTGGTATTGCTTGGGACATCATCTGGAAACTCCAGGTCCCCTACCGGATACAACTTTTCCTTTGGAAAGCCATCCAGGATGGTATTCCCACTAGGTACAACTTATGGCATGACAATGATGTTTGGGATACAAACCGCCCCCGCTGCGGTACAGAGATGGAGACCACTGCTTACGCCATGTTCTTATGTACAAAGCTCACAAGTATCTGGTATGACTCTGACCTTGCTATCGACTTTAGTAATTGGTGTTACACTGACTCGATTAATACTATCATTCACCGTTGTTACTATCTTTACAAAGGAGTATCTAATCTCTCCAAATTTTGCAGCACCTTTAGCACTATTATGTATGTTATCTGGACCAGCAGAAATGAACTTATCTTTGAGCGCAAAGCTTCTCCGCCTGACAAAATTTTGAAGTGAGCAAAGCTTCTTTGTTTGAGTCATTATAGACTCTCTCCCTCCCACACTATTCCAAAACAACCCCGCTCCCCCCCCCCTCCGTAGATCCACGAGGGATGACACGTCATAAGCGTGGATGCCTCGTAGACCAAATTGGACTTGCCCGAAGGGTCGGGACTTATTATTAAAATACACCTAAACTCTACATTGTGTGCAGGTTACGACTCCTTGCGGGCAGGGGACGCAGAAGAAGCAGAGGCGGTTGCGGTATTGAGAGGGATGGAGGCAGCACTAAGCAGTGGTTTACATTGGGTTCTTCTCTTGTCAGATTGCCTTCGCTTGGTCAGAGCTTTCAGGGAGTGTTCTGAGGATCTCTCTTGGGGAGCGCTTACCTTGGCTCCGGACATTTGAGAAATGGCAGTATCCTTTCTTGACTTCCGTTTTGAATTTTGTGATCGTAGATGTAATTTTGAAGCTCATATTCTTGTAGCTAGGGGAGCTACCAACCCCCCTATTTTTTGTAATTCGCCGTTGGAGGCTGAAAACCTTGTAAAATCTGTCTCCCCCCCTTTGGGCCTTTTATAATATTTTCTCTTTGCCTAAAAAAAAAAAAGGACAAGGCAAATCATGTAGAATACAAATGAGTCAAGAATATGCGATGTCCAATGAAGGACCTAAAACAAAAACTAATCAAGATTTCACAAATACCAGTGTCCCATCATACCTAATTTGTATACCTAGAATACAACATGCATAATTTCTTTATAATTCAAATGGCAAAGTGAAACCCCTACTCCACATGAAAATCTGACTATAGGTTATTTGAAGCATATCGTAAATTAACCCATTATTTAATATCATAATTATTTAATTATAGATTGGACCTTAATTCTGCTAGTACGGCGTTTCCTTCTCCCGGAGAAATTGGCGTACTCTGGTCTGGAAGTGTCATCTCGTAGAGAAATAATCAGTTATTTTCTGAGACAATGAGTTTGAGAACTTCGTTCCCACAGATGACGCCAAATGTAATAGCCTAATTTCGTATCTCGAACTTAGCCTTTACACCAAGGATATTCAGAGCGTACAAATGAATAATTGAAGAATACTAACACAAAGTTTAGCGTATAAAACCTTTGAATAAGTTAAAAACCACGATCTCTCTTGAGGATTTAGAAATGGATAAGTTTATCGATAGTTGCTAGATATTACAAGAGGTGCTCTAAGTATTTTAGTATAGAGTTTGAGTGAGCATTCATCCATTTCTCATCTAGGATTCTCTGGTCCTATTTATAGGTCTTATAATATGACCATTTGACGACCATTATTATCCTTAATGGCGAACGTTACAATGTATATTTGATAATCTTTGAACGGACTTTGTAACGGTCTGATCTTTATTGTTTTGTAATGGCTTCATTGATGACGGTACGTTTACTTAACTCGAACTGTTGATGTAGAGGTCAAAAGTGATGACTAGAACTCTATAACTGTAATATGTCTTTAATAGTGTCACGTGTTATATTGATAAGGTCGAGTGGTCGTTGATGGTTGAAGATGAAGCATGAGTATGAGATGCGAAATAAGCCACTATAGTTGGGGATCTTGGGGGGGGGGGGGGGGAGAGATAGAGATGACATGGACTGATGACCTGAAGAAAATCGGTTAACTTGTTTTTAAAAATATATTAAAAGTCACTTGAGGGCATTTATGAAAATTCATGTAAAATAATTGACTTCAAAGGTGGTTGACCTGTGGTTAGTGCCCAAGTGAGGACCATAACTGAATATTTGGATAAAATTGGGACTAAAAAAAGCTAATTTTAGAAATGTAAAGTCCAAAAATCTCTTAAGCTATTAGAGCATCTCCTAAAGTGCCTCACTACAAAAAAGCCAAATCCAAGTTAGTGAGGCTCTATTTCCTTCAACAGTACCTGACTTGGATTTTTTAACAGGCGCCCAACACCTAGGCGCCTGTTTTATTTTTTCTGAAAAAATCAGCCTAAATTGGGCACCCAAGACTTGGGCTCTCGATTTTAAAAAATTAAAATACAATAAAATTGGGAGCCCAAATCTTAGGCGCCCGATTATAAAACAAACAGGCGCCCATGTAGCGCCCAATCGCGAAGTTAAAAATCAAGGTTAATCTAAGACTCAACCTTGTTTTTGGAGACTCAAATCCAAGTTAATGACGTACTCTTGGAGAACGAAAATCCTAGGTGACACCTTGGATTCCAAGGTAGTGGTGAGGCACTTTAGGAGACGCTCTTAAACCACGGCAACACGAGCTATTGGGAAACTGAGAGTTAAGCCACCCAAGCCCAAGATTGAGAGACAAACGGAACCCGAGATAAAGCCCAAACCCGAATTTTAATTGATCTATCTCTCTCTCTCTCTCTCTTTTGATTTTGGTACAATTTCAAACTTTCAATTGAGTTGAAGCTTCTCTTGCCAACAACAACAACAACAGATTCTCTCTGAGGGCAAATCGTCCCGACTCCGTGAATCAAGTATCCCTGTAAACCATTTATATTTTCATGAAATGTATTGCCCGAATGTTCTGAAACATTAGCTGTTAAGGTCTTGGTGAATTGCTGTATGCTTTAGCTTAATTTTTGTTGATTCAGAAGATTAAGTGAAAGATATGTTTGCCATTGTATTCTTGACCCGAGAAGCTCTTATTATTCATTTTTCAGTTTTTGAGTCATCATGGACCCTCTTCAAGAGTCCTTCAATCACCATAAGCAACTCAAACAAGAGTAAAATTTCTACAATCTCAATATTTCCAATTTTATTTTTTAATTGCTCACAAGTTTTATTTGTAATTGTATGTTTATGTGGGTTAGATTCGTTAGCAATCTTACAGGATCGTCGATGCTTGAAATTGCTGCACTTTCGACGATTGTACCTGTAAGTTTCTCTTCATGCTGTAACATAAAATGTTATTTTTTCTTGATTTTATAGAACTATGCAACTAATTTGGAATTGTGAATAATCTCTTCAGGCTTTGATTGTTTTGCGACATTCGCTCGGCTTTAATGGTATCCTTCTCTCTCTCTAACCATTGAGATATTTTGTGTTGGTGCTTGGTTATGCCTTTTTTTTTTGTTTAAATTAAAGATTACAATGGAAGAAAAACAAGTGACAAAAAAGAAGAGACATAACATCCCAACTTGGTTGTCTTTACTTTAACAGTATAAAATGTTTAATAAGTTTGGTTTGGATCTATAATAAATTTTGGGATAGTTGGCCTTTCATCAACTCCGAATATCCTTCCTTGTATTGCTTTCCATATTCGGCAATAAAATCAGTGCCAAAGTTGATTTCTTTCGGAAGATGCAATATTTTAAGCGATGAGAACCGTCTTCAAGTGATCCCACTGCCTTCGTTTTCCAATGGTCAAATGTATTTGATGAATGATTGAATGGCGGAGTTGGAATCAACTTAAAGATATTCAATCTCTTCTTTTCAGCGCAAGATAGCCCTTTAATAACAGAATAACTTTAAGCCAAGTAAAACACCTCAAGTTTAGTTAGAGATGTTGTAACCACATTACATAAAGCATCTCTTGAAACCACGCCAAGGCCACCTCTTCGGGGATGACCTCTAGGAGCCCCACTACAGTATATGTTTCCTTTTTACCTGATGATAGAAGGTATGAGTCAATCTCTGATAACAGGAGCATTTCTTCCTTTACAAGGGATATGAAATGTGCTTATCATAGAGAGATCACCTATAGAGTTATCTATGCAAGAAGAGTTGAAATAGCACTCCCTTTCACTGCTAGCAAGTAGCAATGCATTCATCTCGATCTTTCTCAAATCGAGGGCCATAGTAAATCCTGTGATTCCCTATCTTCCATTTTCGTGTGAGTAACACAACACCCTTTGAGCTAAATTTTTTGAATACACACATATTGTATGGTAAAACACTTGAAAAAAATTCAGTATAACTACAGTTTGACAACAATTGCAACAAATGTTATGTGCAATGTTTGAATCAGAGCAACAAAGATGCCAGGTGTATTCCTCTCCTTGAATTTGTCTATCAGTTGAAATTTCTTTGTCGATGATAGCCACATCTCTAGCATTATAATATTTGTTCCAAACCTATTTTGGTTATCCAATTCTTAGTTCTTTTTACTGATTTTTTCTAGAGCAGATTTAGTCGAAAAACATACCTTTCTGATCGGTCCTCAAAACTCTTTTATTAGCAGCACTTACTAATTTTTGGAGATAATTAACTTAAATAGCAGTATCAGTGAGTAATTTCTCTACTTCGCTCGGAGTATCTCAATTGTTGTTTCTGATGTAGCTTTGACTATAGACACACACACACAACACTTTTAAATACTTCTCGTAGGGTCAAGTGTATTGGAAATAGAGCGATCCTCATCCCATTCATTCTCTTATAAACTAATAACACTATCTCTACCGTCACCACTGACCCACTCTGTGTTTTTGGATATGCCATAAGCCCCATTTTATACTTGAGTATATTGTTAATTTCTTGTAGAAAGAACTGAAGTCCCTATTCTTTGTTGTATATTGGTTGTAATGAACTTACACCAATGTCACTGTTCATCATGAACCACACTAACTTTGTATTCCTAGTCCTCAAAACACTCCCTCCCACCCTCTTTTGGCTTGCAGACTGATGTAGAACATACCGAATTAACTCGCTTTGACTAAGTCAGCTCGGTTTGACCAAGTCAAGTGGCTTTTTATCTTCTTAGGAGTTGTCTTTATTCTCTAACTCAATTAGGAGTTATGTCTTTTAACTTCTTAATTAATTAGGTGTTTGTGTGTTTTGTATCTTTTTATCTTCTTAGGAGTTATGTCTTTTTAACTTCCTAATTAATTAGGAGTTATAATCTTTTTAACTTCCTTAGGAATTTTTGTTTTAATTAATTGAGAGTTAAGTGTATGACTTTATTGCGAGGGTGTTAAAGACCTCTATAAGGCAGTTTGTACTTGGAAAATAATCAATCAATATCCATATCCAATTACAAGTTTTTATCCTAAAGTTTCCTTAGTTTATGAAGTTGTTTAACTTTTCACGCTTTTGCCTACGTTATAGACCTTGTCCCATGCCACTGTAATCATCTTTCTCAAACCATTTACTGCCGTTATTACTGGCATATTTATGCAATGGGGTTTAAATGGTGCTAGAACCCACAAATAAATAGCATTATAGTGATCAATAACCTGTTTCAAGATTGATATAAAATTTAAAGCAATGTCAAGTTTGACCTTGACCTTAAAATATGTAAAACTACGAAAATAAGCAATGAGAATCTGCTAACTTCTGTACTATACACTAGCTGTAGCACATTGGGACTGTATGATATTTTTGTGAATAATTGGTCTTTTATTATTTCCTTTTCAGATTTTTTAAACACCATAGGAAACTCATCTAAGAAAAACGATGGCGCACCTATAGGTTGCAGATATTGGAGGGTTTATGTGATCACACTTGCTATCGATTTTTCCTTTATAGTTCTTCCCATCCTTCTATGTTTCACTGTAAGATCTCCTTTGACATTATAATTTCTTTTTGCTGTAACTCTGGGTTCCCTATTTGTTTAATGAATATTTAGTTGCTTAGTGATACCAGGTTTTAGCAGAATGGTCACATATATTTGCAATTTGCCTAATAATGCTGTTGGCTTTATGCATTTTAGCTAAAAGGTAAATGGTCATCATATCAGAAATTGCATGTTTTTTCTCCAATGCTTGACGCCGGACAATATTGACTAACAAGTTTCTGACGTTGGCCATAATCTTTGTAAACAATTAGGTTTGGATCAAGTTCTTCTGAATCTGCTGGAGGACAATGGCCGATAGATTCTGTCGGGACAACTATTTCCTCATACAGAGTGTCGATGGTGTGCATTCTCTTATCGTGATTTAGTCTTTGTATATATTCTTTTTGGTTAAATTACTACTATTTTTCAAGCTCACCCTCATGAGGAATGCAATAATTGCAATGTAGATGATTGTAACGTGCCTCTGCATTTTAGCTGTTGATTTCAAAATATTTCCTAGAAGGTATGCTAAGACCGAGACTTTTGGTACTGGACTGGTAAGCTCTTTCAAGATGTATTGCATTCTTTACTTTTCTTTTTTCTATTGCTAAAAACTTAGGTCTGTCATATAGTAAAAGTACTCAACTTGTAAATAATCACAGTAACCATTTCTTTGATGCATATAATAGGGGGTATTTGCTAAATATAACTGGTATGAGTTCAAGTCTTATAGTTCATGAACTGCAAAGTTAGTGGAAGCGAAAAATGACTAAGAGGAACTACAACAACTCTCTACTTTTGCTCCTTGGCCAAAGTACGGAGTCTTGGACTCAGAAACCATTTCAATGAACTTAATTGAGCTTCCTGACTATATATATATATATATATATATTAAGCATTTACAATAAATATACAGATCTGGCAATGATAAAGTAATTTACATTCAATTGGTCATATCCCTCAAAGGGTGTCTCCTCCTACATTATAGAAGATTCTTTTCCAAAAGGTCGTATACAAGTACAAGTAAGGAGTCACGTAGGAGTCCATTGGAAGTCCTGATTAAAAAAAATTAACCATAGGAGGTTGAGAACCTCTGTAGAGCAGGGAGGACTGGAGGTGTCCGTCGCAGCTTATCTTGGGCAATATATGTGTTTCTGACCTGGAGTTTGAAGATATAGGAATACTTACTTCTCAATCGACACAATTCTTTTAGACAAAGCTCTATAGTTGTTTGATTCTGGTAACTCTCATTTACTGTGATAATAAATTTTAATAAACCCTTCACTCTTCCATTTTCTCCTTTCCCTTCTTTGTTCTCTTCCTTTAGTCATTAAGCTCTCTCTCTTTCGTTCTTTCTTTATTTTCCCTCTGATTTTCTTTTCTCATCGTATCACTTTCTTTTCATAACTTTCTCCTCTTTTCTCATTGTTGGTTTCCTCATAACCCAATTTTAACCATAACTCTTCAAAATCCTTAGCAAGTGCGGTGGCAGGGAAGTCGGTCTTAGTAGAGTTTCTATGTATCAATGAACTTAAGGAATTTCTAATCAAGTTTTCAATGAGAAAATATCAGTAGATCGATTGAGCACTAAGAGTCACTGAGGATGGCAAGTGGTGCTCCGGTCATGGATAAATCCTTGGATGAAGAAGAAACAACAAAGGTAAATGAAAATGATATAACCAAGGTGGATGCTATTTTACCATCTGAGGGGAAACTGAGGATGGTGAATTCTAAGAAGTTGGTGCTTCTAATGAGGACACTGGTTTGAATTATGGTATCATGAGTCAACAAAGGAGGCAGTCTCTGAGGGAGAGCATGAGGAGCTGTGCGATGCTGATCAAGGAGGGTTTGCTTCTGAGTTATGACAGTCAAACTCTTAGTGCTTATGCTCTTCACAATGACCCTGTGAGGGTCAAAAAGAAGTACAATTAGAAACCACTTCTTCCTGATTGCGAGATGGTGACAAGAAGCAAAACCAAAGTTTAGATGCTGATTCGAGGTCCTTCATTAGTTTGGAATGATGGGGGGAGGGGTTAATAATAGGACTGTTTTTCACATTAATTTATTGTTGGATTTTACAAAATAAGCATTATTGTCACCTTATAACCATTCCTTGAAGTATCTCTTATGGAGAAAGTGGGTCCAAAGATTGGTTTCGATCAATGTATGCCCATAATTGAGGATGGAATGCTGTTTTGGAAAGGAGGTTATCATGTTGGGTTTCATGGTTCTCTGAACAATTACTTAATGGTGTGAGTAGTTTTCTAACCACAGATGGAAGTGTTTGTTATCTGTAGTCTATGCAAAATGCAATGTTGTAGAAATAAGGTCTCTGTGGGATGACATTATTCTTCTATCACATTATACTAGATTGCCTTGGTTGTTGTTAGGAGATTTCGATGAATTCTTAGTGCTGCAGAAAAACTTAGAAGCCGAAGTCCCAATGTTGTATCTGTCAGGACTTTGAGGATACGATTCAGAGAGTAGCTGTATTGGAGGCAAATTTTGTTGGGTCTTCATATACATGGTGTAATGAATGGACTGGCTTGTCTAGAATCTGGGCTTGACTTGCTCAAGCTTCTTATAATGCAAGTTTGGTGTCAAGTTTCCCGTTACACAGAATATACCATCTTAACACTTATGTTCATATCATTCCTCTCTTTTATTTTCCCTGGATGAATGTGGTTACTAAGGTCATTTTCCCTGGATGAGGGTGCATATTGAACATTTTGAACATTTTGGCAAGTTATTGCAAGCTGGAGAGGTGCATATTGATGAAGAGTTGCTAGAATGTATTTCCAGTTTGGTCAGTCAAGATGAAAATTATCTCTTATTGGAAATACCATCTCTCAATGAAGTGAAGTTTTGATTAGCATTCCTGGAGACACTGCTCCAGGTATGGATGGTTTACCTCTGTTCTTTATTAAATGTTAGGGAGATTAATAAAGAAAGTTTGCATGTTGCTGTAAAAGAAATTTTCAGTAGAGCTCTTCATTCAAATTTCTACACCTCTTTCTTCATTACAATGATTTCAAAAGTGGAGCATCCCATTGGTTCGGTGACTATAGACCAATAACTCTTTCCTGTCAACTGTGGTGTACAAGATTTGTAGCAAGATTATACCTAGGAGACTTGTTTTACTGTTACCAAGGTAATTTCTGGACTACAAGGTACTTATGTAAAAGACAATGATATTACTGAATGTATCACCCTGACACAAGAGATGATGTGGGATCTTAGCAGGAAAATCAGTGGTCAAATTGTGGGTCTCAAGGTGGATATGGTTAAGGCATATTATAGGCTAGACTGGGGTAAAACCGTGTGTTCTCCGAATTTGGTTTTCAAAACAGGTGGATTAATTTAACTGCACAATGTGTTGGGGCGCCTTTGTTTTCCATAATAGGGAGTGTAAAATGGTTTCTATAAATTTTCTTCATCCTAACTGAGAAAGTCTTGGCTAGAGGTTGGAGTAATTGCTTTCAGGAGGGAAGAATTGGGTATTTCAATGATCAAAGAGGCAGTTTACCACTCTCTCACTTGCTTCTTGCTGATGATTTATCATTTTTCTTAATGGTTGTCAGAGACCCATCAAGGGATTCAGGCGCCTTCTGGTGCGTTTTGCTTTCTAGTTCTCCACTTCGCTAACGTTTTGTGTCTGGCTGCCACTAGGCCTAGTAGCTACCGTAGTCTACTAGCCTTACCCTACCAGGCCAGCTGTCCTGTTAGTCCTTTTCGTAGTCCTCAACAACGGGGCCGAATGAAAGATAAAGATGCTGAGGTCAACTTGTCAACAAAAAAAATGGTTTATATCTACACGAGAAAGTTCGTGTCGTTTGAAAAGCCATCATACATAAAGCATGTGGTTTCACTCTTAATTCTCTTCCTCAAACATATTTGAGTGCTCCAATTTCATGTGATAGAATCAATTATCTTTATTTTGATCCTCTCATTATCTAGACTTCAAAGGAAGATTGAAAAGTGGAAAGAAAGGTTTTTGTATGATGGAAGCAAGCATATGTAGCTATGTTGCTTAGATGTTTCAACAAAGCTCTTACACAGGCTAGAACAATATTTCTCTGATTTCTTTTGAGGAAGGTTTGAAGGCACACCAAAGAGGAAATGATTATCCTGGGCTAACCTATATAAACTCAAGCTTGAAGGTAGTTTAGGTATTCGAAAAATGCAAGAAACAAAATGGCTTTCATGTTGAAATGGTGTTGGAATTTGTTTCATGAAGGTTTTTGTATGGACTTTATTTTTTAAAGGCTATGTAACATTGACACGGGTATGCGTGTCGGTGCCCGACACGGGTACGAGGTGTCGGACACGGCGGTTGCAAAATAAGTGAAAACGCGGACATGGCACTATACCTAAAAAGATTGTATCATTTTTCATGTTTCATGTTTCATGTTTTGTGTAATATGTGAATGTACGATGAATATATAATTACGATATTAAATAAAGGGTTAATTTACGACTAATAACAAACATAAAACAATGATTCTAGTTAGTACGGTTGAATAACATATATAAGAATTGTAAACTTTCTAAAGCTATATCAAAAAGTTAATAATTTAAGCAAGAAGTGTCCGTTGGAATGTCCACATGAGTGTCAGTGTGTTCGAGTGTCCGACACGTTTGGACATGAATTTTTTTTGGAATATGGAGTGTCCATGTTACATAGTTTAGAGGGAAGTACTTCATGACGGTGTTCCAAGATTGCACATTTCTTTCTCTTCGAAGTTATGGAATATTTAGACTACATGTATAAGCTACACTGAAGATAATACATCTTGGAAGCTCTGTTCTGGTAAAATTGATTTCTGGAGGTTGGATTGGTGTGGGAAGAGTTGCTTAAAAGATATATTGCAGTATGAAGGCGAGCAGGTGTATCAGGTCAAAGATATCATCTCTAATGGAAGTACATGGCATTGGGAGAAATTAGACTCAACTGAATTTGGTTTAAAGTGTTGCTTTCAAAAATTCATATCTTTACCTGGAGATTATGGAAGAGTGTTGCTGCTGTTAAGATTTATTCTCAAATGGGCATTTACAATGATATGCTTTCTTTTCTAGTATGCTGGGAATGTGGAAATCTCGATGTGCAGCTAGATTCGACGATATAAGTATATGAGTGCCTCTCTGATTTTTGACAAAGTATTGAAATGGTTAAGTTGATATAGTCTTCAAGATGAATGTTTTCAAGTTCCCCCTTTACTTTAGATTGATGATCTTTATATGCTATTAGCATAGGTCCCAAGAGTCAAGCTGCGAAGTATTTTGATTATGAAATGGTTAAAACCCTTTGGGCTATGTGAAAATGAATGTGGATGGATGTTCTCTTGGAAATCCTGCCTCATCGTTAGAAATTGTAAAGGAGAGGTAATTTTTGCGTTCTCTGCTGCTAATGGGCAGGGTACAAACACTATTGTGTAACTTCTTGCTCTTTAACATGGCTTTCAATATTGTCTACAACTGTTTTGGACTCCTCTTCAAGTTGAAACTGATTTCAAGGTAATAGCAGAGTGGTACAATAAAGGCATTGCACATCAATGGAAATATTACAGCATAGGGCAGAAGTTTTTTGCAATTTGCTCTCATTTAAACATTTCACTGGGTCATGAATATAGGGAGGGAAACAATAGTTCAGATGGGTTGGCTAAGATGGTGGAGCTTAAGTTTCAGAAGTTTGTTGGTCCATGTGTAGTCTTCTTCTCATGTTAAAGCTGCCCCTCTTATGGATAAAATGGGAGTACCTTCTCTTAGGCATTGATCCTTTTCATTTTCTCCTTAAGGCTATATTTTAACCTTCTCCTTGCAATTTTCCACTAATCAATAAAATCCCCCTGACTTCAAAATAAAAAAATAAAAAAAATTGTTTAGTTTGTTAAAATACTTCTTTATACATATTGCCGCTTTTGCTTTTCTATAAATTTAAAACTGGATTGCTTAAACTGATGAATTCCATATATGTATTGGTTTCAATAGATGGATCTTGGGGTAGGATCATTTGTTTTGGCGAATTCCTTAATTTCAAGACAAGCACGCAATCTCTTTTCAATGTGAGTTCTTTTTGCACTTTGTTCTGTTAAAATATTTGTAGGGACAAAGAAAGCCACATATTTTCTGCATATAGTGACAACTAAACATATAACACTCCTATGCTGTCTTTTTGCATTATTCTACAATTAAAATACTTATTCCTATAGTGTTACTGTTCATTTTGGTTCGTGATATTGCTACATTTATTCCAGTCACGGTTTTCGCTCTAGTATAATGATAATGCACCTTAGTCCTCATCCTTTGTCTTCAATTTTCAAGAAACCCGCAGTTACTTTGAGAAAAAGATATTCTAGTACTCGGCGATAATGAGTTAAATAACAGCGATATTTAGTAGCGCTAGGTTTTGATGATGTTTTGATAATCAATACTTTTATTCTCTTGTACAATAACCTACATGGGTACATCTCTAGTATCAATCTCTGTCCATGTATTTTATCGTGCAGTACCACAAGATCTATAGAATTGTGTGCATCCTATATTTTATTTTTGATGTATACATGATGTTTCCCTTGCATCTATTTTGCCATTTTAAAATTTTGTCTCTTGTTTTTAGGAAATGGAAGACTGCAATTTTATCTTCAACTCCTCTAGTCATCTTAGGAGTTGGTCGGGTCATTTTTACAGCAGGTGTAAATTATCAGGTATGGATTTTCTTTAGTTTTTAGTTTTTACATGGACATTCTGGAAGAAAAAACGAATCAGTGTTTAGTTTAGTAGAGACACTTCCAGAGGTTTTGGATGGCAAAAGGAAAAATATATGCCACGCGTACCTTATCCTCTTATGAGCAATCATTCTAGCGCACTAATTTTTAATTGTGGAAATAATACACTCTACTTGAACTGATACGAATATTTACTGATGATAGCCTATCTTATACATGTTTGTGGCAAGTTGACCTGCCCTAAGAAACTATATTTTGTGGCTTTTGAATCTAGTTCAGTAGGTTGGGATTCCCAATGCTTGATTAAATTATATCTAACCACTTTAAGAAGACCATGAGGGAAGGGACGATATTTATCATTAGTTTAGGAGGATCATTGCACATTAGACGATCTGGGAAGAGAGAACCATTTTAACAATGGACATTCTGGAAGAAAAAACGAATCAGTGTTTAGGTAGTAGAGACACTCCTATTAATTATGTGACAGCTTGTAAGAACATCGTTGCCTTGAAGGTAATAGAGGAAGTGAGACACTCATATTAATTGAACTAGCACTTGGTGTATTGGGAGGATGATAGTTTCCTATCTGATTCTGTATTTTTGTTGGGGTTCTTTACATATTATAATTTTCAATTGTAATGAAAAAGTTTTGCAAACTTCAATTGAGGGAGGAGAGCAAGCATCAATAATCAAAAGTGTGAAAAAAGAACAAAATGCCAATGGGAACATAAACCGGCGTTTTTCAAACAGCTGAGTTTCACAATGTAACTTGGACATAGTCTGTTGGTATGAAATGTTGGATATGAAATACTCGAATGTGACCCAAACGAGACACCAACAAATACCCATTTTTTATCCCACTTTGCTGTAATAAGTGGGACACCTGTATCTGGGAGATATTTGAATGGGAAGCTTCGTCTGCTTCACGACCAGCACCTTTCGTTGTTGCCGTATTATGAAAGACATAATAAGAAGGGCTTGATCGATCCAGGAACATTTTTCTTAGGAGGTATCACAAATTCTCAGGCCAACTTCTCTGAAAAAATTCTTCTTAATCGAATGTGTCATGAGCCGAACTTCACTGAAATGGTTATGTTCTGGTACCAATTATCTCAAGTTAGAAGCGAGATTCTAGGTTTGAGACAAATCTAAAATAATCAAGAGCAAGAAGCAATGGATATAAAACTAATGAAAAGTGGAGAAACTTTCAATTTGGAGAGATCTAGGAAAATCCATGCACGGTAGAGAAGGATCATGAACAAATTATGAAATTCAAAGCCAGGTCATGCACGTGCATGTGGACATTTGGTGTCGAGATTTGTGCCACCCTTGTCTTAGAAGATGTTATTTTGGTATCTTCTTTAAAAATACTCTAGGAATATTTGCTTCCTAAGCTGTAGTTACTTTCTTTGTTAGTGTTTTATACCAATGACATGATTGTTTTCTTTATATTATGTAGGTTCATGTGGGAGAATATGGTGTGCATTGGAACTTTTTTTTCACACTTGCAGCCGTGTCCATCTTGACTTCCATAATTAACATTCATCCTCAATATTGTGGTTTTCTAGGTCTATCCATCCTCGCAGGTCAGCATTTTATGTATTTGTTACTCAATAGTCCTTGTTGTCTAAACTTAGGAATCTTTGTATTAAAATTCTATTCTTTGGCTCAGGGTACCAGACATCCTTGATGAGTGGATTAAATGACTACCTTCTATCTGACGAAAGGACAGTAAGCATCATTAGCCAAAATAAGGAGGGGATCTTTAGTATTTTTGGTAAGGACTGCATTTAAAAAAAATTATGGCTTATTTTTTGAGTTACTTTCTAGTATATCCCAAACTGGTACTCTTTTCAATCTGAAGTCACAAATCCCAGTTTAGATCGATCATTTGTATATCTTACCTATTGAGTCACTGTCTTGTATACTCGGAATTGTTGCCTTTCTTCAGTCTGTAGTCATAAATCCGACTATAGATCCCTAAAATTTTCTTATAATCGGGCTGTTGAATGATATGCCTTCTTGGACTGTCACCTGTGGGGCATGCCCACTGAAGCGGCTGGAAAAGTCCCCCCCCCCCTTTCATTGTTGAATGATCCAACACCCAATCACCTCTTGCTTGAAAACTCTGCCTGTCAACTCTCACCAGAATAACTGCAGATGATTTAGATCATAGTTTAGACGTGTTTTCTTTGAAGACTTTCAACGCAAAAGTTTCTTGAAACGAACATTTTTTGCTATGTACAGAACATGCGGTAAGGCCTCCATATGGATTGTGCAAACTCTTGCACCACCTGTCCCAACGTTCTAGGTGTTAGAGAGATCTCCCCGGGGACAGAGGCGATACGTGTAAAAGTGGTATATATATAACCACTCTTAAGGAGTTATAGGCTTAGAGAGGTTACAAGTCCTCATCAGTTAGGGAGACTAGAGTCAGTAGGAAATTATATGGTTTCTAATGCAGGCATGAAGATACCATCATAATCAGAATCATAGGGTTTCTAAGATTTCTTTGCTTGGCTGGTTTGGAGCGGTTTGGAGTTTGAGCATTAACTTGAGGAAAATAGAAGTTATAGGAGTGAAGGAGGCTTAAGATATTCCTATTTAGTTCATACCTTGGGTTGCTGTATAGAGGTGCTCACCGCCACTTATCTTTGCCTCCTTAGAGAATCGAGTGTCTTCCTAAATCTGTTTAAGGTCTTATCTCAGAAAGATTAAAGCTTTGTTGGTTGGAAAGCCCATTATTGAATGGAGGCAGAGTTACCTTCGTTAGAAGTATCTCTATGCCCAGACGATAATGAAAAATTGGGGAAAAGTTGTAAATGCCTTTTGTGGTTAAACTCGTTGGAAGATCATTACTTCAAAGTCACCATTAAAGGGAGGTGGTGGTCTAGGAATAAGAGACCGACTTAGAATGGATTCAGCTTTTGGAATGTGGTTTTGGAGATATTGTTGGGAGAATCGGAGCTTATGTAAGACACTTGTCATCTCTAGATTTGTCAGTAGAGGATGCCATTGAAGGACCAATGGGGTTGTGGAGAATTATGAGTGTGAAGTTTTGAAAGGAGTTACAAGATTCAAGAATTCTTTCAGAACCATCATTTCTCATTCAGAGGAATGAGACTTTGAGAGAAAGATCTCGCGCGACACATTGTTAAAAGGTGTATACCCTACTATCGTCACCTTATTAGATAACCAGGGTCATACAATTCAAGACCATAAGTAGGAAGCCTTTGTTGGTGTTTCATTGGATCTTGGCTCTTACATGGACCTTGACGATTGACATATGACTTTCGTTGCGTCCGAAGGAAGATAAACTGATTTGGATTAAGAGCTTCAACAACCATCCTGAACAAATTTAAGATTCCTAATGGGGGGTTTCTCTTAAATTCTTGTGTAATAAACAAAATATCCTTTTCTATGTCATTGACATCTTTGATTTTCTTCCAGTTCGGAAACTTTCAATTCCTAAAGTACCTTTTAATGTCATTTTGTTTTTCATCTTTTTATGTTTTGGACTTCTTAATATTGATAACCTACAGGAATTTTGAGGTTATTGGCAGTAGCTTTTGCTCTGTGTACAAAATGGAGGTGGAATCCATTAATCACCATCCTTTAGCAAACAATCACCCTGTTGGTAATCCGAGCAGGAAGCAGAGGTCCTGGGATCAACTCTCCACTCGACCAAAGCAGACCAATATTAGGAATTGTTCTGGCTGAAATTGGAAGTTGGTATTCGGGGTATTGGATGTCCCCTGGGGGTTCAGTAGGGGAAATAGGGATATGCTACAGCTGAAAATAACCCCTGGACACCAAAATAAAATGAAGAGAAAAAATAAAATTGAAATCATCAGTTACTTTTGCAGTAATAATCTGACTTTATAAGAAATGCGTCAGATAAGGGCAAAATAATAGTTTTATTGTGTGTTTCAGTACAATAAGCACTGGTTTTATAAGAAATGAATGAGAGAGGTTAGACGTGCATTTCAATACACTGCCATTTCTCCTGGTTACATCTTGGTCTTAAAAAATATTAACTAAATACGAAAAGAAACATGTGTAAAGGTGTAAGGATTAGAAATCTTGCTTGCTTTATTCTTCTCTCTATGAGGGTTTATATAGAGTTTACAAGGAGCTGTTACAAGAGCCATTAAGTGGCTGTTACAAGGCTAATTAGGAGCTGTTACAACATTAACTAAGTGCTGTTACACAGCAGTAACTAAGTGGTCAGTTATAGCCATAAGTAGGAGCTGTTACAGCAGTAATTAAGGGCTGTTACTAGTGACTATAACAAAATGGCAGATTATTAGTATTAACAAATATTTTTATAGCTTATGTGAAAAAATCAATTCTCTCCCTCGTGAACCGAAATCAATAACTATGATCATGATAAACAATGGGGTTGAACCAATGTCTTTGATAACGCGAGGCTTGTAAAAGCCCATTGCACCTAAAGCGGTTCCAACAAACTCTTGGTCCCTGAAGTTCAGCGAAGGCTGGCTAGTCTCTTAGGGTAGCGCATTTGTTCTCTCTCTCTCAAAAAGTATTAATTCTAGACTTCTCTTGGTCCAGAATAAGGGTCTTCTGGAAAATATGTAGTAATTTTATTTAGTATTCACATGCATGCTAATAAAATAATTGGTTGTGTTCGTGAGCTTATTAGTGTATGGAAGTAAATAAGTAATATTTAATATTTATGAAGATGGTATGGATTTGGTATTTGAATACTAATGTTTTGTTATCATTTCATTATGATGGGTAAAGCTTCTTCATAATTCCTCTTTTAGTGTGCAACATTTTAGTAAGAAGTCATCCAATTTCTTTGGTCAGGGTATTGGGGTATGTATCTTGTTGGAGTTCTATTGGGAAACTATCTCTTCTTCAGAAGTGACTCTAGCTCTAAGACAAGAAGCAAACAGTGGACAAGGGTCAAAATCTGGATTCTTTCAGTTATGTTTTGGTAAACTTTCTGTTACAGAAAAACTTTTTCTTTGGATTTTGTTTTACAAAAATATATCGGATCAAATTGAAATTTAAAAAATATCATCAAACATCATTGAACATCACAAAACACCGAACAAGATGATGTCGCACATGTTATAGATGTCGGAAGAAAATGTATCAAATCAAGAAATGCAAGGTTATTTGATGTCTGAACTTTTGTGATGTCAAATTCCTTTAAGGTTCTTGATTGAATGGCCATGGGATTTCATGCGTGAGAGATAGTTTTCTTCGGCATTTTGTGTAATCTTTTTAGGAACATATTTCTTATTTGATTCTTTTGTTTATTTTAATATTAGGATGTCATTAAGAATTCCTTATTAACTTTGTATCTGACTATGTGCTGTAGGTTGCTAACTATCATTCTAGACAAGCATGTGGAAAAAGTCTCGCGCAGAATGGTAATTTCAATTATTGCCACAAGTCATCCAAGTAATTTGTTAGCAAATGGTCATTTTTCTCTGACTACTGTACATCCTGGGATACTTTATTCTTGTAGTGCAATCTGGCTTATGTTGCTTTTGTATTGGCACAAAACTTCCAGGTAATTCTCGTTAAGATTGAACATCTTATGCTTTTATTGAATTAATATTTTGTTCATTTGTTGTCTGATGTTTGATTAGATTTTCCACGTGTTTTTACTGTGCAATTGAATATTGTAGCTTATTGGGTTTAGTTAGAGAATATTTGCTATTTATTTACTAGATCATTTTTAGTTTCTGTTTTATGTTGGTGTGTGTATGCTAAGATAATAATTAACAATTATTACTGTAATAGTTTCATATTGACTTTGACTTGACACTCCAGTTTTGGGGGTATTGAACAAGAGTAAGGAGACAATACAGAAGATACTCCAAGTCTCAAACAAATTAATTGTCCCAGTTTGTTGCGGTTTTGTCGTTTTCCTCATTTAATTAGCCATCAAACCTGGAGATTTTGACTTAAAACGATGATTATTTCTCACTCTTCTATAATTTAAGTCCTCTTACGTTATTTTTGGAAACTATTTCTATTATTATTTTCTCTAAACGAAGTTGTTATTTAATCATTTAAAATGGGTAAAGCTCACAATGACCTCTTGGTGGAAATACCAAAATAAGCCGATGCAATGTAAAAAGAAGAAGAAATACGGCAGTACTAATACATGACCCATAATTACTAAAGCGGCCAATACATGGCCCATTAACCAATTATTTTGGTGGAAATACCAAAATAAACTGATCTTGTTGACTAAGACCGTATAATTACTAAAACGGCCAATACATGACACATTAACCAACATAGAAAAAGACGTTGAGAAGTTTGATTACATGAAGAATTGCTTCCTCTGAAAAGTCTATGAGATTAAAAATTGTTGATGTGGCCTTCTGGATAAGCAAGTGGCATGTATGACTAGTAGAAAAACTCTATAAACTGAGTTGGTTGCAAACCCCATTCTATGTACAATATAATTCAACATTTCCTTGTTAACATGATCACACGCTTTCTCCATGTCAGTTTTAGAAACAAAACTCTATGGTGGTAAGGACTCCATCAAGAACCTAATCAATCACCGCAAATGCTCCTAATAGGAATCTAATCTATTTTTCAATAGACATTCCATTCCCACCCACTCAAAACCATCAAAGGGAGCTCCGTATTATTTGTAGACACCATTGCCTCCACAGTGTTTGTACTCTCACTCCACTAATTGCAGTTGGGACGTCAGAGATTTCTTAAACCCATAGAATTTAGAATGAGAGTGAGAATATAGTATTGGTGTAAATTCATATGATGTCGCTTTTTAGAGAACTCCGACACTACCGTCAAGAAGTCATCCTTGGTGTCGCCTGAACTTTATTGGAAGAAAACCATAAAAAGTCCATCAGGTCTAGGAGCTTTAGCTCATCCAAAGAATATTATTAACATCCTAGATCTCTCTGTAGAGTCTTTCAAGCACTACCTATCCCTGCTTTAATGGTTGTTGTTGATCCTTCTTATAATGCTGGGGTTCAAGCTTACCAATGACTTCATCAAGAATCTCAGACTGTTGCATTTACCTTTCTGCTCACTAATATGAAATCAAACCTTTTATACCATTTCCGCTTTATGATATAAATGTATTAATGTTTAGCAATGGCATCCAAGAGTTTTTCTTAACTCGACACTCAAAGAGTGTTTTTTATATTTCTATCATAAAGAGCTTCTCATTTTTACATGGACATGTTTTTATTCTTTTTATATAAATTAACGATGGACATGTTTTTTATATAAATTAACTATCAACATGTTTTTTTTTTTTTTTTTATGTGAATTGATTTTTTTTCTTCATTAAATTTGTAATCTTGCAGGTGTTAGCAATTTTAACGCTAGGAGACCTCATCCCTGGACAGAAGACTTCAGCACTTGAAGAAGCATTCAATCTGAATTTACTAGCAGTCTTTCTTCTGGTAAGTGAAACTCCCCAAAGCTCATACTAGCTAATTACCTTTTCCGTAAAACAGTATCTGGTATCTTTCGCTGATAAATTTGGTGCTATTAAAAAATTATCGAAAACATACTCATAAAGTAAAGTGTTGGTCATATGTTACCCCTCTAACTTTATTTATATTATAGTTTTTTTATAAACCAATGCAAAAATATGGTCTCAAAATTTTATGTAATAGTAAAAGAGGCATTTTACAGACTGTATTACAGAAATTCTACCAGTTGAAGTAGTTTGTTTTCATTAAAATTGGGGAATCAATCGGAAGAAGGCTTCTACAATCTCCTTGACCTTGAACAGAAGAATGTTTCTAAAGCACTTCTTTTGTGTATCTCTTCCCCAAAAAGCCTGCGCTTGTGTATCGAATTTATCCTGTATTGTATTTTTCCTCATGTACTGTACACCGCCAATCATGATCTGCTTTTAAGACTATTTGGTGTTTTTATGCAGGCTAACGTGCTCACTGGGTTAATAAACTTAACGGTCAATACCATCTCCACTTCATCGATTACAGCTTTAGCTATTTTGGTTGGCTATGCCTTTGTTCTGTCAGTTCTTGCAGGTTTTGCCAAAATTTTGGGTATTAAATTAAAATTTTGGTGATTTAGAAAGGTTTCGAGAAGGGTTGTTCTGTAAGAAATCAATTTAAGCAAACATTTATGGTTTAACCTCAGGTATGTTATTTTGTACGTAAATGGAGAAGATAAATTCAATATCGTCCCCAAGTACTGAACTTTACTAGAGTGGTGGCATTTTCATTGCTCGCAGGTTCACGCACCAAGTCAAGGCCTCTCTTTGGTTAACCAAAGAGAAGGGAAAACTTTTTTAGAAGGCGAAGCTGTAACAATTAATTTACCTTGTACTCTTACGAAGTTCTTGGACCTGACTTGGTTATGATTTTCACCAGTTGTCTATGCAAAGGACCTCAAGAACTGTATCTACTTTTGCGAGGTTTTTATTTATGTGAAGTGGCATTGCACGTTTTCACTAAGAAACAAAAGATACAAATACAGAAGCCAGTTCCGCCAGCCATCTAGGCTTACTGCCAGCTAATTCGTGCTCTAAAAGTTCCAACTATGGCAGGTACATGTTCGAAACAAAAGGAGGGAAAGAATTTGCAGTCCATGAAGATTGTTGCTTCAAACAGCTGACAACTTTTGCAGAGTCCATAAGACCCAAAATATGCTCTGCATGTGTTCTTGTAGTTGCTGGAACCCTCACTAGCATAGTCTTCGAATCATTTGAGAGAACAAAACACCAGAGCTTCCAAGAAGAACCATCTCTTCACCTGCGAAGTTGGCTTCATGGACAATTTGACTCGAATGCTTGTGGATCACATTCGAAGATCCCAGTTCCAAATTAAGATCAATTGCATTAAAAAGGCCTCAAATACAAAAATGCCTCGATCATTGCGAAGAACAGTCCCCATGAGAAGACCCATCCGACTTTTGTCTTAACGACAATCCCATCCAATTGGGTTCCATTCATACCTACATTGAGGAGTTTGCTGAAAATTGTTCATTACCTAAAACCCACATCCAGTTCTCTCCTGAGCTTGGGTTTTGGCTATACTGTTGAGAAACATTCGGTTTTTTGTTTTGTTTACAAAGTGAGCATTAAAATAAAAAGAATAAACAATACAGGGAGGGGACAACTAGCCCTCTCAAGAGAACAAGAGAGAGCCTAGAGCCTTACTCCAGAGAAAAAGAAGTCAAGATTTATGAAACTCCATTCACAGTTGTGTAAAACACTTTCCCAGAGGCTTCTTCATTATTGATTCTGCACAACTCAGCTGGGGTCAGTTCAAGGTAACATGGAAGCCAGATGTTCTGAAGTGTGCATTCTCTAAACTTGTGCCCAATTCTTCCTCATAATAGATTTGGCAAACCTGGGAGGGTCCTATCCACTGTTAATGAGACAAGCATAATTTTATTTTGTCCATTTCCAAGAAATGAGCTTAGTATAAGTCCAGTTAGCAGTCAGATTTCACCTTTGAACCAAGTCTCTATTATCAGCATTATCAACCATTGCAAAACTGGACTGATTGAGCTTAAGCTTCAGTTCAGAGATGATTTTAGAGGTTAGCCTTTCATAAGTTGAAGCAGTTTCTTCAAAAATTCTCAGATTTCTTTCTTTCTTTCCATATTTTCTCAATGAAACAGTAAAAAAGAAGCTTGATATACTGAATACACCAGGCAAGCTCTTCAATGAGATTCCCTCTCACTCTGATAACACTTAAAGGACCAAAAGTTTCTACTCTTCAGTATATGTTTATGAACCCAATCCACCCCCATGCAATCTTTCTTTGAAATAACATTCCATAATTGCTTTGCAACTGCAGCTCTGTTCCAAGTTTTAAAGTCCGAGATCCCAAGCCCTCTTCTGTAGGGGTGACACACAGTACTCCAGTTAACCACTGGAACTTTGCCACCAACATCCGAACCAGACCAAAGGAAAGAGATAAGAGTTTTAATAGTCATTTGTAATAATTTGAAGACCCCACACCAGTAGACTTGCATATTACTCAACACAGCTTTTAAGAGAGTAAGTCTGCCAGCATAACTAAGAAACTTACTCTTCCAAGATGTGATTCTTTTTTGAAGGTTTTCAATAAAGATGAAGCAGTCTCTATGCTTTAAACTAGTAGTAATAAGTGGTAGACCCAAATACTTCATTAGGAGAGTCCCCTTAGGGAACCCTAAGTAGCTCTGAATACAGTTCCTCTCATGGATGTTCAATCCTGCAAAGTAGACTCTACTTTTGGCTATGTTAACAATGAGGCCAGCAAACCTGTTGAAAGACTCAAGAGTACAAGTGAAAGTGATCTCACCCTTCATAAAGACAATCAGATCATCAACAAAGCAATGGTGAGAGATTTTAAGGTTAGTACACCTAGAATGAAGTTTAAAATTATTCAACTCCACTTAATGTTTCATGGCTTTGGAGAAAACATCCATTAAAAGAACAAAAAGATAAGGAGACATAGGATCACCTTATTCCTCTTTTGCCCTGGATGTAGCCAACTAGGGGGCCATTAATAGCCAGGGAGAACTTAGTAGTAGAAATGCATTCCATGATCCAACCGACCATCTTATCAGGGAGGGAAGGAGAATTTCTTAAAGACAGCTACAATGGCTTCCCAACTCACTATATCATAAACTTTCTTGAGATCAATCTTAGCAGCACATCTCCTAATGCCTCCATCTCTGTGATAGTTTCTAAGAATCTCATGAGTAAGTAAAATATTGTCAGTAATGTTTCTACCATAAATAAAAACAGATTGGTTAGGAGAAATAACATTATCAACAACAATTTTGATCCTAGTAGTAATGATTTTAGAGATACACTCGTATAAGGTATTACAACAAGCAATAGGTCTGAACTCGTTAAAGCTACTAGGGTTACTTACCTTGAGGATGAGAGTGAGAATAGTAGCATTAAGCTCACCAAGCAATTTACCTAGATTGAAAAAGTTTATAACTGCAGCTATGAAATCATCCCCCACAATTTTCCAAGCTTTTTTGAAGAAGTAAGTAGTATAGCCATCAGGACCAGGGGCTTTCTCATTCCCCATATTAAAAAGTGCAAACAAGATTTCATTCCTGTCAACCACTCTTTGCATATTAACAGCAAGATCATGATTAATACCATCAAAAGTAGGAAGAGAGTCAAGGTAATTAGCATCAAAAGCAGGACTGGAAACACCAAGGATGTTGGTAAAGTATTGAATACCTTCATCTCCAATATCCTTATCAAAATTAGCAGTATCACCATTCTCTTTAATAATGTGGGAGATCCTATTTCTGGATCTCCTAGTTTGTAGGGACCTATGGAAGAACTTGGTGTTAGAGTCTCCTAATTTAAGCCAGTTAACTATAGATTTCTGTTTAATATTAGATTCCTCAATTCTAGCATGGTAAGCATAATTTCTATATGCCATGGTCTCTTGAGCAGCAAGAGTAGCATTCAGAGTCTGACACCCTACCGAACACCAGGCAAATCTACCTGAGCGTTCTGAGTTCTGACCTTGGATATATGTTCTCTATAACGTAATATCTGCACGCCAAGTTTCGTAGAAAACGGAATTGGTTAGGGGGCAAGAAGTGCCAGTACGCTGTGTCTCCAATTTTAATGTTTCCTTTTGGAAACTAGCTATTTCCTTAGTAGCTATATTAAGTTGGTTCAAACCTCTCCATGCAAAAGAGCTTTATAGGTTGGTCATCTTGGATCCTGGCTCATGGGCTATCTACAAGGGATAGTCATGAGTTCTCATTGGCCTAGGGAAGGCCAGGAGACATTGCCTCGCAATACGGGCCGCTTTTCCAGATAGGGCTTAATAGGGCGCCGTTATGCCCCACGAGCCAACCGAGACACACTACCCCTATAGATGGACTATGTAACCAGTCCAGGCTTGTCACCCCTTGATATATAAATTATATATGGAACCCTGCATATTGAGTTATCCTGATCCGCTACAGGACAAATGTACTATCCGTACCTCGTGCCCCGTCACGAGAGATTACACTGTAGGGATTATTGAGGGAACCTTCAACGTTGTTGCCTATACGAAATACATATTCGATGACCCCTCACCAGTATCCAAGATTATACGGATGTCGCTCTAGCACCAGAGGCTCTATTCCACTGGCGCACCGCGCCCAGTGAAGATGGCTTATGCATGCCGGCCGCACGTGCATGTACGCCGCACGGCCTCATATTCCGTTGTGCTCCGGGCACTGTAGTGACCGTCCCGGGCCGGGCCGTGACACAGAGGGCCAGTTTGGAGACTATCACATATCATCTCTAAGGAAATCTTAGCAATCACTGAGTTGTTGTGTAAGGGGCCTTCCTTAATGCTAAATTTATCTCTGAACACTTTGGTAAGAATCTTCAGCTTTTGTGCGAACCTATAAGTGGGATTGCCATCAATATGGATGTCCCAGCTTTGTCTCACAGCCTATAAGTGGGCTAATAACATTCGGGTTATTAGCCCGGAAAACACGATTGTTTTCATCTTCCCAAAGGAGTGCATTTTTGTTGTTTTACTTTTTTGCTATTTTTCCATTGCCCCAATCCAGTCGTGACATGTGGACATTGATGAGTTGTCAAATTCTTCACTCATCTTCTCCCTGCCCGAGACTTTTAGGGGCAGCCTATCTGGTCCCACATCTTTTATCTATCTTCCTTTAATAAATATTTTGTTTGTTTGCATCTCTCTCCTCTTCTTCCTTCCTTTTTTCTCTCTCTCTCTTCCTCACACTACCACCATCAATCCACCCAATTTTTAAAGCTTGAAGTCAAAAGATAAAATAATAGGGAACATTACAGGAAATTTTACAGTGAACTCTACAGAAAACTAGCTGCAAGTGCAAAAATCACAGAGTACGTTGAAATCAATGGGGACAAAAAAGAAACATTCATTGGAACTCTTCTGCCCACAACAGAGCGCAATACTCTTATTCGATTTCTCAAAAATAACAGTGATGTCTTCGCTTGGATATATCACGAAATGTCAGGCATTGATCCAAATTTGGCTTGCCATAAGCTTAGTTTGAAAGATAAAGCTGAGGCAGTCAAACAAAAATAGAGAGCTTTAGCACCGAGACTCCGAGAAGAAGTCAACAAAGAGATTGATAAACTCATTGAAGTTGGTTTTATCCGAAAAGGCCAACTACCCAGAATGGATCTCGAACATTGTCACAGTGCCGAAGAAAAATGACAAAATCTGAGTCTGCGTGGATTTCACATACCTCAATAAACATACTCTAAAAGATAGCTTTCCACTTCCTATCATCAATCATCAGCTCGATTCGACCGCAGGGTATGAACTCATGTCTATGATGGACGCCGCATCAGGGTATAACCAGATACCTCTTTTAACCGAAGATCAAGAAAAAATGGCTTTCATTGCAGAGCACGGTCTGTATTGCTACAAAGTCATGCCTTTCGGACTCAAGAACGCTGGAGCCACTTATCAATGATTGATGACACAGATGTTCAAAGACCATCTCGAGAAAATGATGGAAGTTTATATTGATGATATGTTATGCAAAAGTTTCAAGAAAGAAAATCATCTTGCAGATTTATACACGATTTTTAAAATTCTTCAATCTTACAAAATGAGACTTAATCCTGACAAGTGCCAGTTCAAAGTCCAATCTGGCATATTCTTGGGATATTTGATCAGTAAGCAGGGCACAGAGGCTGACCTAGATCGTATTCATGCACTATTATCTATGTTTTCTCCAAAGACGAAGAAAGATGTACAGAAGCTAGTCGGCAAGATAACGGCCATTAATCGTTTTGTCTTCAAATCTTCAGATTGGTTTCGGTAGTTATTCGACCTACTACGTGAAAGGACAGAAAAAGAAACCTAAAAAAGATCCTAAGATTGAGTGGACTACAGTATGAAGCAGTTTTTCAGGAGCTCAAGCGCTATTTGGGAAAGCCACCAATAATGAGTACACCCAAGGAAGGAGAAAAGCTCACCATATATCTTGCCATTACTGAGAAATCCTTGAGTTCAGTTCTCATTCGCCTTGATGAGAAGATGGAGAAACTTGTCTACTTCATCAGCAGAACTCTTACTCCAGCAGAGTCACGGTACACTAAGATTGAGAAACTACTACTAGCTCTCGTTTACACATCATAAAAGTTAAAGCAGTATTTCCAAGCTAATTCAGTTCGAGTCATGAAAAATTACATGATTTTGGTTTAGGATTCAATGATTGATTCAAGTTTGAATTGTTAGTTCTCGTTTGAATCGCTCAAAGAAATCTCTATTCTCTCTAAAACTCAAGCCCTCAAAAAATAGGTTTTGGAAGAGGTGAGTTATGAAAAAAGAAAGGATACCTTAAATAGGAAAACTGAAACCCGACTTCTGTTCAAATAGAACAATTATTATTCGAATACACCAAAAGTATTCAAACAAATAAAGGCCTTAGTTAATTTGTTCGAATAAAGAAAGAGTCTATTTGAACAAAACAAGTTTTATTCGAACAGAGAAAAAATTTATTCGAACAAAACAAGTTTTTTGAACAGTGAAAAATCTATTCGAAAAACTAAATTCTCAAAAAAGTTATTCGAATAAAGAAATAGTATATTCTAATACATATTGTCCTGAGGGTAAATATTCGAATATAATTAAGTTTTATTCGAACATAGCAAAAACCTGTTCGAATAAAGACTAGTTTTCTTAAATAACAAACACTTTATTTTCATATTCTCTAAAATACTACGGGTTTGACATTTAGAGCAAAGAGATATAAACTCACTTACCTGTTCAATGTCAGTCTAGCTGTAGTCGCTCCATGTGCACTCTCTGACGACAGATAACCACGAGATAGTGCTGACATCTATTCTAGACACTAAATGAAACAAACTCCAAAATGGATGTTTCAGAAGGGATTATCATTTATTTGGTATTCGCATTGCCGTCAAATGACCAAGTTGATATATGAACATGTAAAATATCTTGACTAAGGGGAAGCTTTTGGAATTTGTGTTACAAAACTGTGTTTGCCAAGAGAAGATTGGTGGGGTTTGATGACGTTGAATGAAGAGGTCAGTGTTTAATAAGTTTATTTAATTACTTGAATTTCTGATATGTTATATTTGCTTACGTAATGATAGTAGGCCATTTTATTTACTTGGCGATAATTTATGGTTCAAAGTGTTTTTGTGTACTCTAACCCAACCATCGAAAATCAGACTTTCAACATACCCAATCTCATAAATAACAGACCAAAAACAACCAAATTATACTCAAAATAACAAAACAATAAGTTATTTTCTTAATGAGTTCGGCTCACCCGATCATAAAGACATGAGACACCAGATACTTAATCCACACATATCCGCCCCGTCCTTCTTTGACACCGAAAAAATGGTGATCCACAAAATGAGCAGCAAGGTTGGATTGCTCCCTGCTCCAAAAGCTCCTGTATCTGCTTCTTATCTCCTTGGATGCAGTGATAGAAGTACGATATACCCTATATTAGGAAAGGGTGCATCACTTACCACTGATATCATGTTCCAATGCCCTCTTAAGATGCAT